>OZ020535.1:20731803-20773420 GCA_963971435.1 Lasius platythorax | reverse complement strand
ATAGAGATCTATATTATTGATATTAAAATAAAGTAAATAGTATCTATACCATTTACTTCATTTCTATACCAAAAAAGTTCTATATAGAAAAATGAATATAGATTGAGTTATAGAATCAACATTAAATCTGTTGCAGTGAATGCAGTTACCCATGGAATAAGAATCGGTTGTTTACTTTTTGAAAAGAAATGAAGTAAAAAGTAATTTACATTTTTTCTATATACAACTTTTTTCATTTTTTATATAGAACTATTCTTATAATCTACACTTTTTTCAATAAATATCACTAACTCCTTCTTCTAAATTTAGTATAGTTGATATGATATTGTCTTGTATATTATTTACATAACCTTATTGTTAATTTCAGAAAAAAATGATTCTAAAAATTGGAGGCAACACTCCACGTAACAGCATTCATCGTGCTTTAGAACGAATAATCAGCAATAAATGCGCTATAAGCTGTTCCTGGAAAGGCGTTCGATCAAATTATAAAATATGCAATTTAACATTTATTAAGAATATACGTGGTAAATATTATAAAATTATATTTAACTTAATCTTCTTAAATTCTGTGATTTTAGATTACACAAACGTACATTTTTTATTATTAGATACTATTTAATTATTAAAAGTAATTTTCCTTTCATATACACGCGCACACACATTAATATTGTTAATTTAATTTTAACTTATTTTGCAGATATCATATGCTCAATACATTCAGGTTTAACAGAAGCCGAATTTGATATAACCACTGCGGAGTGGTTCAGGTTTGCTAAGCAACGAGCAGCGCGGGAAGAAAAAAAAAATGATCTGTAATACATGGTGCTATTTATAGTTAATATATATATATGGAGTTTCTCTCGATTTGGGGCGCGACAGAGTCGGACGTCGGGCGACCGCGAGCGAGCAAGGCAATTGACAGTGCGTGAATCTTTGGTTCGTATGATGCGTAAACATTTAACGCTGATTAACGCCGCGCCAAATAAATCCCCATGATTTGCCATGAGCCATGAGCGCGTCTGCTACTTATATTTTTGTTTCAAGTTTATAAATATATATATATATATGTTGATATATATATATATATATAATTACCGTTTCTGATATAATATAATAAATATGTTTCTGATGTGTACGCATATTGTTAGGATACACAAGATTGTTAGGTGATCCTTTATTAGTGAATATATATATATATATATATATATATATATATATATATATATATAATTACCGTTTCTGATATAATATAATAAATATGTTTCTGATGTGTACGCATATTGTTAGGATACACAAGATTGTTAGGTGATCCTTTATTAGTGAATATATATATATATATATATATATATATATATAATTACCGTTTCTGATATAATATAATAAATATGTTTCTGATGTGTACGCATATTGTTAGGATACACAAGATTGTTAGGTGATCCTTTATTAGTGAATATATATATATATATATACGTAATATATTTGTTTTAGTTTAGAAATTCGTTTATATATAATTATCATTTCTGATATAATAAATATTATTGTTTGGGTGATTCCTTATATAGTTAGTATATATATAAAAAGTTTATATATATGTTATATATTTATTTTAGCTCTCAGAAATTCGTTTATATTTTTATATATATATAATATTATCATTTGTGATATAATAAATATATATTTCTGTGGACGCATATTATCAGGGTACACATAAGATTGTTTGAGTGATTCCATAATAATAATAAGAATAATATATAATTTAAAAGTTTTATTATTTCGTCTACGAAAATTATATAATGTCCAAATAAAATTAACGACCTACATATATCGTCTATATAATAATCTTACTATAATCACATTTCAAGCTTCGAAAATAATATAAAAGATTATGTATTAAGTTTAATAAATAGACCAATTAAATGACCTATTTATAATAATCTTAATACATAACCTTTTATATCATTTTCGAAGCTTGAAAAGTGATATTATAGTAAAAGATTGTTATATATGTTTTATATACATATATCACACATCTCTTAAGAAGAAAAAACCGGAGTAACTTAACAATTTTGTAAATTTCTTTTGTTGTAGAATCTGAATTCAGATAAATTCTACAACAAAAGAAATTTAAAAAATTGTTAAGTTACTACGGTTTTTTCTTCTTGAGAGATGTATTATATATGCATATATATATATATATATATATATATATATATATATATATATACACACCTTTAATTGTAACAATTATATAAATTGATACATTAAGAACACATAACTGTAATAAAATTAATGTATAACATAATATTGCTACTGATTTGATATTTATATAGTTGTTATATAAATATTACATGTATATTCAAAATCATTTGAAAATTATGGTGTAACATTCATATAACAATTATATAAATATCAATTCAGTAGCAATAATATGTTATATCTAAAATTTATTACAGTTATGTTCTTAATGTAACAATAATATTACATTATATAATTGTTACAATTAAATGTATAACTGCTATATAACATTGTTGCTTCTTTGAGTGGGAAATTACAAGGAATGAGAGTATTACATGTTACAAACCTGTAATATTACTTGTTATATTCGGTTACACTGAGTTATGTAACCGTTATAACATGGTTATAAAAGTGTGTTTGCTGGGTATACTCTATATCTAATTCAATCTCTAATCCGTATCTAATGTCACATTATGTAATTTTATTCTAAAATTCTTGCATAAAGAAAGTAGGACAGGAAAACATTAGTTACATACTCGATTAAGATTAATCCAACAATTTTTATTTAGTCAACTTGTAATCTTAGAAAAATGAGAATGAAAAAAAAGCAAACGTGAATGCTTTCAGCATACAGAAAAAAGATTTAAATTATACAAACATAAACCATACAGAAGAATGATCGTAGATATACAACACATTATAGTAATTATAACGGGAATAACATTTTTGTAAAATGTTTGTCTTTAACCCTGCTTCACTTTCATTTTCTTCTTTGTCGCCTTTTCCTACATCGCCAGCTTACCGATATGCTCGATCTTAATCGAGCATTCGTTAAATAAGAAAATTTGTGGTATAACTTTTTGATTAAACAAATAAATTCGACGAAGATTATTGGTAGTAGAATAAAGAGAATGATTAAAGAGATTATCACATTATCGTATTTAGCTATATGTATAGTGGCTATCGATGGCTCGACAAACGACTGAAAAATCGATTACAAGTGTCAATCGAAGATTTCAAAATTGCTCGGTCAAGGAAGCGATTATGTCAAAGATTCTATGACATCATTTGAGGCATTATTGCCGGTTAAGCGTTCGGAGATATGGTTGCCTGTGCTTTCGACAAGATCTTCCATCTGAAGACATTCAGGTATTTCAGAAGGCGGGAGCTAAGACAGAAAAAAATGATTTTACTAACAATAAGAATTGAAAAAAGATACATAGAGGTGAGAGAGAGGGGGGAAGAGAGGGAGAGGGGGAGAGGGGGAGGGGGAGAGGGGGAGAGAAAGAGGGAGAGGGAGAGAGGGAGAGGGAGAGAGGGAGAGGGAGAGGAAGAGAGGGAGAGGGAGAGGGAGAGAGTGAGAGAGGGAGAGGGAGAGAGGGAGAGAGGGAGAGAGAGAGGGAGAGAGAGATGGGGAGGGAGGAAGGGAGGAGAGAGAGAGGAAGAGGGAGGGGAGAGGGGGAGGAGAGAAGCTGGAGAGGGGAGAGGGGGAGAGAGAGAGAGGGCTAGAGGGAGAGGGAGGGAGAGGGAGGGTGGGAGGGAGGGAGGGAGAGAGAGAGAGAGAGAGAGAAATACACGACGCTGCGACGATTATATTCCATCTAGATTTGCAAACCTCGACAAAGATCAGACGTTCGAGTGCACACATACGAGTCTCGCAACACATGGCTCCTAGTGCTTTCTTTCGAAACGTTAGCTGAGTTTGCAAAAACGTTTGCAGTACAGGGAAGTTGACAAGTAACCGGAAAGGAGAGAAAGAGAAGAATGATTAGGGAGATGAATATTGGAGATTGGAGATAGGCGAAGAGAAGCAAGAGAAGAAACACTCCATAAGGTAGTTAAAGACGATGCACGATAAGCACGCTCTATCCTTTCTCTGACTTCAGACTATCTCTGTCTTGCACGCTCGATTCGACCAGAAGTGCCCATTCATACCAAGGTCTTAAAATATAGATAAAGCTTATAATATACAAATTTTACTATTACTTAATATGACGATACCGAGTTACGTTTGAAAATATGCATATTTCGTAGAATAGAAAATTAAATTATTACATAATTAAAAAATAAACTTATACTATCAGTCTTTATCTTTAACATTTAATTTGCGAAAAATTTTTTTTCGTAAATTATCTATAATAAATATAAACTATTTATGACTTGCTACTTGCTGTAGTGTTTCTCATGTGTGTCTGTGTGTTAAAGAAACATATTCTACATTGCATTTTAACATTATATTATAATCTGACTAACTTTGTAATCATTAGTAAAATAAATAATTTTAAAATAATATTAAATATATTATGAAACATGAGCAAAAATAAAAGCAATATTTTTGCAATATTTTTTAGTTGATATTTTTTAGTCGATATCGAAAATTCATTGCTCCATGCAATGATATGCATGAAAAGAATTATGATCGATTCACCTGTACACGTCTGATCCCAGTGAAAACAACCTAGTCAAAGTGACGTCAAATTGATAAAGGGTATGATGTCAAAAAGAGAGATCAAAATGATGGCAAAAAGATGGCAATTCGACTGCAAAACATCCCATACATTGATGGTGATCCTGATTGTCATTTTGATGTCTGTTTGATGTCAATGTAAACAATATATCTTCTACAGGAATGAGTGCAAGATTAAAATTAAATTATATTGAATAGGAGCAGAGACAAAATAAAGACAGAAGTATATTACATAAGGTTTTTTATTTTGATTAAAAAATCACTTCTGAAAATCACTTTGTTCTTAATTTATAAAAAATCACATAATCATATATTAAGTCATGAAAGAAAACATCTCGAAAGCTTGTATTATATGTATATGATGCAAAACTAAAGACTGAAATAAAATATATTTATTGCAGTTTAAATAACATACTATTTCCAGACTGGCACAATGAGTCATATGTAACTAAAAGTCATAAAATCTCATGAAAGTAATAGTGCCACATCTATTGCTTAGTAAGATACTATTTCCACATTGGGAAAATATCAGTCATGTAACAAAAATTCATAAGTCTTGTGATAAAAATTAAATATTGCACGTATAAAAAATCATGAGAGGCTCTCACTACGCTGCTTAGCTCTGCCAGGAATAATTAAAAGTATACAAACAAAAAGCTAACATTAGTAATAACTCTCCAATCAAAATACAAGTAATGAAAAACTATAATAATATATTTTAGGCATCAGAATTAATAGAGTGAATGAACAGCAACAATATCACTATCCACTTACCATAAGAACACAGATTAATCTAACTAAACCTCAATCAAAATAGACTGCCGAATAAGAACACTGTACAAAAAGCAAGGAAATACTACACAAAAAATTCATACTTACTAGTCTTTTATCCATGTCGATTCGATGGAGTTATTTTTTTATAAACTATCAATTATAGGTTATCAATTATTTGTTGATACGTTCTGCTGGATGGACTCAGATGGACTGCGCCATCAGTGATCAGTGATGACAGTGATGCACTGCCGTAGTAATAAAATCGCGCATGCGCATATACAATATGTATACTTCAGTCAAATACGAAGTATCGTTAGATCCTCTCGCAAGAAAAGAAATGTGAAGAAAGTTGCAAGGAGAGAAAAAAGTTTTTATATGACAATATATATACTTTATAATATAACAATATACACTTTGCAATATAACACACTGCGCATTATTACATTTCATTCAAAATCAGCTGCACGCTGCAATATCTTCAATAATATCAAAATTAACGCGATCGGAAGCTCCAAACGTTTGAAATATAATAGAAATTGCAATACACACTAAAAAACAACGCCGGAGATCCCTTTCGAGAAAATAAAACTGATTGTGAGTAAGTCGCAAACTGTCTCATTATAATATAGTCATTTTGATGTCAACGTGACATTGATTGAGTTTTTCCCATATATCACTACAATTATCATCTAAAACATCCATTTTCACCTTTTCTTATATAATTTCATCGCGCACGTCAAATATATATGTCAATTTTTCGTCATATTAAACTATTTCCTTGACGCAATGACGACAAACAACAGTTTTGATGTCATATTGACATCATTTTGACTAAGCTGTTTTCACTGGGAATATCCACCGAACTCAGCATTGCGTCTTTTATGTTGTCTCTTAAAATTACGATATTTTCGAGACAAAGTTTGAATTTTGGTCTTTCTTTTATCGCATTCCAGCAATTTAGCATCAACTGGTACAATGCTGATGGACAGTTGAGAGGTTTCGACAGCTTGCCCCCCTTACACACATATGTGCATACTTCGATATCATTTCTGGCATAATAGAGCTGCTGACCCAATGACGTAATTTCCCACATTAGTACACCGAATGCCCAAACATCGCTTTTTGAAGTAAATTTTCGGTTCTTCAAAGATTCTGGTGCCATCCAGCGAACAGAAAGCGGGGTTTCTCCTTCCTAAAACACAATTTTAGCGCAGTTAAGTCTTTTGCCGAAGTCGTCCATTTTAAAAGTGTTTGAAATGGAGCATTCCGCTCCATAATTTAAGCGTTAGAATTGATTTAGCACGTTAATTACAATCAAACGAATATTATACCGAGAATTATACAGACAATTATTATATTAGTGTACTAGAAAAAGTCAAGAGTCGAACGTTCTCCTTGGAAAAAAAACTAAAGTCTTCAATAATATTGTCCTGAAAAAGCAGAAAACATGAACAAAATTAACCTTTTGCACGCTATAAAAACTACATGAGAAAATAAACATTTCTAACTACCTTTAGCCGTCAATCCATCGATCGAGATATATCAGGCATGCGCGAGGGCTCGCGTGGGCCTACGATTAACAATCACGCACATTGTCGCGCACCTCGCGCATGTCAGGTGTGAACTAATCTTACAATACCCTCCGGCAGCCAATCGAGCACGGCGCCCTGAGGTCACCTCAAATTGTTAAAATAATTAGACGCGATTGGATGATGAACAAAGGACGGCCCCCTTGCAGAGGGATTAAAAGATGCGCCCCTCGGCGACGATCGCTATCGTCAGCTTTTCGCTCGCACGTTAAATCGCAGATAAACCGCAATTAATTTACCGCCTTTAACTCAGAAGAATCATTCGTAACTCATTTACTGTACATTTGTAAATACTTTATATTTTTGTGCATATTAAACTTTAATTGTGTACGTTACGTGTGGTGACCATCTTCACTCAAACTCCTTTTGATTAAAAACGGAGGATCGCTCCTTCTCGAATTCTAATCGCGCTCGCGAACAAAAAGCAAACGTTATGTGCAGATAAAGTTGTCATCTCTTTTTCTCTATACATATATACAAATAAAAATAGTTTGTTTTTTTGTTATAATCAGCTTAAAATTGAAATGATATTAATATAATGCAAAAATTGAAAAAAAGTTTTATCTCTTTCACATAATTGCATTTACCATGCGGTAATAGTCATGCTTGTAAGTGTCTCTAGCTAGTCCGAAGTCACCGATTTTCACAATACGGTTTTTGCGATTTCTCGCGGATATTAAGCTATTTAGACACGCAAGATCTCTATGCACAATGTGCTGTTCTTCTAAGTAGCAGCAACCCCGAACAACATCTTCGCACATGGCGAGCAAGTCTTGCAAACGCAAAGCGTGTCGATCTGACGGTCGTAATGTTCGGTTCTCTCTCAAATATTGCAATAAGTCACCAGCTTCCATTAATTCTAATATAAGCCATAGTGAATCTATGTCATATACACAGATGCCCAACAAGTTTAGCACATGTGGCGAAAATCGCTCATAAGATTGGCCTCTTCCAAGAATTCCATTTTTTTTCTCGAGGTAGCATTTTCTCGTAGCATCTTTATAGCGACATGCATTGTGTCCGATCCTTTGAAATCCTTGAAAATTCCTTGATGTACCTACAAAATATTTCATAATTAACACAAATTGATGCATGCTAAAAATGTTCATATTATTTAACTTTGTATAAAAAATTTTGATTTTTGCAATTATTTTTATTAAAAATGTGTCTATCCCAAACTTTTCTGATTAAAAAATTAAGGAAAGTCTTGGAGGATATATTTAAATAAGAAGAAATTAATTTTTACCTTTCCAAATGCGCCGCTGCCTAGAAGTTTCCTAGGGTAATTTGCTTTTTTTTCGATTATGATCAGTGCAAATTTGTCCAGATTATATTGCGACTTAGGAACGTACAGAGCGTTAAGTTGAACATTCCCGGAGGGTATTTTATTTTGAGTTGCTAATTCGATATCGGTCATTATTGGAGGCAGAATTATTCGTTACTATCATTGCGTTGTCGGTATGCTGTTGGATAAATAAACGTTGTAATACACTTATCTAAAACTATGCATTGCAAAATTTAAATCATTTTAAACAAGTAAACTAAATTTTCAGAAACTCTCTATATACATATGATATATATCAAATTTAAAATAATTTGCAATCAAAGTCCGAACTTGGTATCAATTATACTTACAACAGTAAAAGTAGTAAACATTACAGATTACAATGGAAACGACAAGGCTTAATATTAATGGTAGATAATTGTATAGGTATTGCATAAATGATATTTCGATAGATTTTGTTAAATCAACGATCTCGCTTAATTCACTCCATACTCCAACGCCGTAAACTTTTTCAGCCTGCACGCGAAATCGATATTTCTGATTTATATCTCCGGTAATTATACAATAATTATCTGTTCCGTTATAATATAAATTCCAATGTTCGTCTTTGTCGATCTGATTGCCTTCTTTGTAATTATTTTTGACTATTAAATCCTCCAGTCGATACAAAATCAAGTATTGTGAATCGTTAGCTTGCGCAGGTTCCCAGTTTAACAGATACGTGAAATTTGAAAGTCTCATTACCGTAGGTATCTTAGGAGCGCTCGGAATCTTTGTTACATCACCTTTGTTATACAAAAGGAGTACAATTTCAATTTTTTCGTTTTATTCTAGTACAAACTTGTACTTAAAACTTCATTATTTAATTTTTAATTTAAAATATTTTTAAGGCATTCTTAAAGTAAACACATGATATCATAATGTCTTCATTTGCTTACCATGCGTTTCAAAAGTAAATTCTTCTCCATTAGGCGGCCATATAAAGTCTTCCATGTACTCGGGGTGTCTCAGGATCAAACGAAATTTGTATACAGTTCGCGGCAGTAAATTTTCTATATAATATGTTACTTTGTCATTATTCTCCTCAGTGTTATTAGCAATTTGCCTCTCTCGCATCGCATCATTTTTGTATTCCAGTATGTAATGTAATCCAGTATGGATCGTCAGATTGGTACTTGGAATCCACGAGATATTCATGCTGTCTTTACTAACCTCGTTCAAAATTAAATTATTCGGTTCCGACATTTCAACTATTTTGGTCAAACTGTTAGTGGGTAAATTTTTGCGAACGGTTAGATACACACTCACGTGTATCTCGTATTTCTGATTTGGCATCAGCGTCCAGTTATTAAATCATAGCCTGGCGCCTTGTTTGCTTTTAAGTCGTTTTGTATTATTTTTTTACTTCTTTAACATTTATTTTTTGGATAGGCATCTCCATTTGTAGAGGTGTTTCGAGGTATTTCAGGATTTCTTCTTCTCGCTCTTCTGTTGACCCTTGAGTAAATGGTTCAAAAACTTTTTTGAGATGTTCAGCAAATAATTTGATTTATTCCTTGTTAGTTCTTGCCCATTTGCCATTTCCTTGTCGTATAGGTGGTATTAATTGTTGAGGATTTTTTTTAATTTTCCTTGTGAGTTTCCATAACGAGTAGTCTGTAGTTTCTGTAAGTGTGAGATTTACAAGATATTCCTCAATTGCTTTGTTTTGTTCGCTATTTATTAATTCTATTAACTGCTTTGCCGCTTTATTTAGTTTGGCCTTGTTTTGCGGTGATCTTGTTTTTTGCCATTCCTTTCTAAGTTTTCTTTTCTCTGCGATTTTAGTTTTTACATTTGTTGAGCAGTACATTAAGTTTTCAGTGTCTTGATTTACTGGAGTTGATTCCCAGGCTGCTTTTTGAATTGTGTTATTAAATTTGTCTATTGCCGTCTCTATTTCTTCCTGTGTTTTAAGAGATATTGTTCACAAGTCGAAGAATTCAAGCTCGCGCGTAGCATCGAGGCGGCGAGTCGTGCGCTTGGCACTGGTTGCTAGGCGCAACGAGAGATTTCTCTTCCTAACACAAAATATCAGAGGCGCTAACATCTGGTTTTTTTTGTCTGTCGTTGTCATGGCATGTTTGTGAATCGTCTTTCGTCAGTCTTCTTCGTCTTGTCGAGTCGTGTGTTTGGTGATAGCGCTCTCTTAAGAAATATCATATTAAAATCGAATCTAAACGGTTCCTTTCATTAAGAAAACGAATAAGAGAAATTTAATTATACGAGTGGTGTTTAAATGTCAAAATTGTAAATAACAAACAGGCGGTCTTGTGCCGTTCTCAGGGCCCTCCAACAAACAGGCGGTCTTGTGCCGTTCTCAGGGCCCTCTAATACGACAGGCGGTTTCGTGCCGTGCTCAGGGCCCTCTCATACAATAGGCGGTCTCGTGCCGTTCTCAGGGCATCTAATACAATAGGCGGTCTCGTGCCGTGTTCTGAGCCCTCTCATACTATAGGCGGTCTTGTGCCGTTCTCAGAGCCCTTTAATACAACAGGCGGTCTCGTGCCGTTCTCTGGGCCTTATCATACACCACAGTTTCATTTAAGGCGGAGTGAGTCCGTTCTCAAGAGATTGCAGAGGTCTTATTAATTCAGATGGACGATAACGCACCATAAGACCCTCTCATCTCAACATTCAAAGGCTGCGTCATTTCTAGAATGGGTATTTAAACCATGCTACTGAAATAATTACGTGGATGATCCATTGACGCAGAATTCTTTATGCGAGTATTGTTTATACTTCAATGTATAGACTTGATTTAATCAAGTTATCTAATCTCGTCTACTCCAGGTAACTCTAAGTACTCTAATAATAATTCAACATCATTAGTACATTTTGATTTATATTAATCTTTCAGTAGTTCATGTCTATGTATTCTTAATTTTATATGTGAAATTCTTAAATTTATGGTTCCGCAACTAAGATTTTAAGTATTAATATTAATATTTCCGTTTTAATGGCTCTGCATTCAATTCTTTCAATTATTAATGTTTAATGGAGCTTATTTAATTTCAAATTTGTACATATGTGTTCATCTGATATTTAGTTTATTATCTGTGCCAAATTTTGATATATTAATCTGTAATGTTTTCTTATGATAATGAAACTTTAATTCTATTCTTTTAATTTAGCGATATTTCATTTAAGGTCTGATTTTCATTTATGTTCTGATTTACATTTATGTTCTGATTTAATATTCATTCTTGTAATTCATTTACTTACTTCATTAATTTTTACTCAGCGTTACCTTAATTTATGTTTTTTAATTCACTATTTTTTATCGTAACGCAACTCCTTATTTAATTCTTTTATTAAGCGTTACTATATTTGTTTCTTATCTAATACCTTTTATGATAATGTAATTACTTATTTCATATTTCTCTCATTCAATGTTACCAACTGTTCTATAGTCATTATTAATTCATTATATGTATGAAATCCTTTTATATTATCTTGAATCTTGAAAAAGCATTTTTAAATCATTCTAATTTACTGTTTGCGTTTCGTTTAATTATTCAATTATTCAGAATATTTGGCACTTCATACATGGTGTATTATACAAAATGTTTTATTTTATGAATTGTATGTATCGTTAAATTGTTGTATATATGTATATATATTATGTCATTTAGTTTAATGAATTTCTTTTATGATTCTGAATTATATCTTATCCAGACCTAAGCCATCTGAATTTTAATTTGCATTTGCCCGGTACAGATATCTTACAAGTTATTTGCTCATCTAAGAGTTCTCTGAATAGATTCCAGTTTGTTTTTATGCTGTAAAGGGCTGGTGGTTTTTCCTTTTTAAATACAGTCGCGTTAAGTGTGGTAATTATAGGTGAATGGTCGGAAGTCAAGTCAAGACATGATTCCGCTCTGAGGTGATATTCTGATATGCCTTTTACTACACAGAAGTCAATGACGTCAGGTACCTTTCTGCGATCAGTGGGCCAATATGTTGGTTCTCCTGTAGTAACTGGGTATAAGTTATTTTCTATTATTGCTTGATAAAGCTGACGTCCTTTTGGAGTAAGTACATAAGATCTTGAACCCCACTACGGGTGTTTGGCATTATAGTCCCCTCTAGCTATGAACCTGTTACCTAAAATCTTAAAAAAATGAGTGTATTGTTCTTGTTTAATTATGTGCTTGGGTGGGCTGTATATGGCTGCTATAGTAATTGGTCCTATCCAATCTTCTACTGTTATGCTGGTTGCTTGCAAATATTCCTAATAAATATTCCGGTTAAATTTTACATTTTCATGATGTTTTATTGCTGCTTTGATAATTATGGCTGTGCCGCCATGTGCAGTGCCATCCGGGTGCTGTGTGTCATAAATGATATCTCTCGTATATTTAGGTAGCTTTTTTGTGAAATGCGTTTCCGATATAAGCATTATGTCTATATTCAATCAAGAAACATTTAAGCTCCCTGCTTCTTTGAGCTAGCCCATTGGCATTCCACACTCCTATTTTAAGTGTTCTAGGCATTATTTCATTTTTGCGATGACTGCTGTGAGAAGATTTAGCATTGTGTCCATTTTTTTTCATTAGTTGTGTGATCATATCTTCCAACTTATTGCTTGCTTGTTGTTCAGAAGTTGTTGGTACTATTACTGTTTGTTTGTTATTATTGTTTATATTATTATTTCCTGGGTTATATTGATACATTAAGGCATTTTCTCTTAGTGCCTGGGCATAACTTAAATTAGTCTGGATTGTATCCTGCCTGCCTGTTCTTTACTTTGAATTGTTCTTATGTCCTGCTTGTCCGCCTTCTTTTCCCTTAGTCTGGGGAAGAGTTTTTGTTGTAGTTGTTTGCGAACTTCATAGCCCTTGTAGCTTGCGGAGTGGTTGCCTCCACAATTATAACACTTTACTTTATTGAATTTCTGCTTCTTAGGGCAGTCTGCGGTTAAATGCTTTTCTGCGCATTTTACGCATCTTGGACCTCTAAAGCAGTAATTTTTTGTGTGCCCGTAAGCTTGGCACTTTGTGCATTGTGCTATGTCCCTTTTTTATACGGTTGTTCAAAAGTTATAATTGTGTTCAGAAGATTTTTAATTTTATAGATGTCTTTATTGTTTTCTTTTTGTTGCAGTTCTATAAAGAACAGTGGTAATGATTTCTTTGTTTTATTTTCCAATATATTTGTTATTTTCAAAACCTTATAATTTAGAGCTTCAATTTCTGCTTTAAGTTCATTTACATCTGCTGTTGGGTGCATATTTTTTAGGACGACTTTAAATTTTTTATCTGTTTTGCATTGGTAGGTATAACCTTAAGTCCCTTTTTGTTTAAGTGCTTTTATTATAGGATGGTATTTTACTGATGAAAAAGGTTGTATCCTGACCTGATTGTTTTTTAGTATTTTCATTGCATACTGATCTTTTGCTATTTTATCAAGTACTTGCTTTAATGGTGCAATATTTTCAACTCCATCTATAAAGATAGGTGGTGATTTAGTTTCTTCTTCATTTGTGACGTTGCTACTGTTTTCAGCTTCTGCTTCTTGTACTTCTTCAACGTCTAGCTTTTCGTAGAAGTTGCTAGTGCTCACTGGTTTATTTAGCCAGTAATCATTAATATTGGTCTGTCTTTTGCTAGGTGTAAGTGCATCTGGGCTGTTTCTCGACCTTTATTTGTTCTTGACATTTTCCCATTTTTGGTATTGAGTATGGGTAACTTGTTGATTTCCTTGTGTTGATCTTGCATGAATGTTTGTTATCGGGCAATTCATATGTACCGCTAAGATAGGCACGTGCGCTGCTGTTCTCAATCCAAGTGCGCCTGCGCAGAGTTTACTGCACGGACACGAGGTAGCCGCTCCCGTTGTAACCGCTATATAGGTTATGTTTAAACAGCTTTGTAGGGATCAGCAAGCAGTGATGGTGATGTGAAGGAAGGCCTCTTCTCAATTCAGAGAAAGGCCTTTTGTTAGCCAGGCCAAAAATCCATAAGAAGCAGCCCCGCAAAGGGCCCGAAAAGACAGAATTCAGTTCTAAATAGGAGAACAGTATCATGCATGCAGTGCTTTACTCATCGGAACCGGAAGCCCTTTTCTAAAATATAGATGACTTTCTTGCTTAAATTGTGCAAGTAAAAGTTTGTCTTGTCAATCATTAAATAATCAAAATTTGTTAGATTTTCAACGCTTAAAATCAAGTTACACCTACAACCATTAATGTCCGCTGCGATTAAGTTATTACTACTTGTCCAATACATTAGTGGCTCGTCTGTATTCGTGTTGTTAATCTGCAAGATCATCTTTATGATATTGACTTTGCCCATTTGTTGTCACAATGTTAAGTCTAGTTTCATAATGTAGTAGCTTTTGTTGCTAAATTGCATCCAATAAATTTCTTGCTACCCAATCGATGCAGAAATGCTTCACAGAAATGTCGAGGTCAATTATTTCTGTGCAATTGGGATTTGTTTCATTTGCACTTAAATTAAAATCGCATGTTATTAGGCTAAAATCAATATTGACCGCATAAATCTTATGTTCCAAGGCCGAGTGAACGATCTTCAAATAGATGCCGTATTTATTAAATGTAAAGACGATCTGATCCATATTCAATACGTGATTTCATCCACGAGAAATAGAGGTACCGGATTCTCGTGCGTGGTCGACACGTTGATGAACTTAGAGTAAGGGCCAGCACCAAATTCGTTATGCGCTTGTACTTTAAAGTAGTACAATGTATCAGGTTTTAAATCGAACACTTTGTGTTGCAATATCTTATTGTTAGCTGGAATAATATCGACACTGATTTGAATTTTCTTTAGGTTCTCGATGAACCAATACTGGACCCCGTATTTTTGTATTATTCATTTGTAAATTCAGGTTTGTTCCATCTGTAAAAAAATTAAGATATCTTAATTTTTTATTTTTATTTCTGATAGAGTTAGAGAGAGAGTTATATATATATATATATATTGCGACGACTTTTCCCTTTGTTCTGAACGGACTTTATCGCCGTCCCGCTCTCGCAGTCGCGCGGATCTTTATTTCGTGCGCCAACGACGGGGAGTCGAGACGTTGTACGCGAGAGACGTACGGGGAAGTCGACGTCAAAAAGGGCGAAAGGATCAAGGGAAAGGATAACGCGCCGAAAAGGAACGGGATGCTGTGAGTTCCGCGCGTGCCGTGCCGAAAACCGAGTATCTAACGCGAAAACCGAAGATTGGGCGCCAGACGCGGTCTCTCACGCATCAATTCGCGATATCGACGAAGTTACGCGAATGTTAATTATCAGTATTCGTCACGGGCGGGCTAGCTCGCCTAACGGCAGAGGGGCAGGGTGTTGGTTGACTGAGCGCGAAATTAGGCAAGAGGCGACAGACACAATAGATGAAAAATACAGACGGCAACGGACAAAAAAAAAGAAAGCCAATAAATAAGATAAATAATGCCGGGTTTATTACACAATAATATTGAATTAGATGCGCTTAGAGAGAATCATAATAAGATGTGAAAGTAATATAATTTAAAGACAGATAGGAATAAGTAAAGAGAAAAAAATCAGAGATAATTAATAGTAACTGTAGGAGCTTATGTTACTAGGCATGCGAGTATGCGTTCAGGTATTATCCTACGTTAAATAAATTACACAGCAGGTAGGGGCCAGAATTTGTTTATTCAATAATTTACTCTCTCGTTTACAGCTAGATTATATTTCTCTCTCGTTTACAGCTAGCTTAGACTCTATATCTTTTTCCGCCTCTCCTTTTGGTTTGCGTAGAGGCGTCTTGGAAGATCTTTGGGCTGGTCTGCGTGCCGATAAACCTGGATGATCTCCGGGGTGAGATCCACAGCGGTTGTATCTGCTCTAGTGGTGGTGTGGTACACACCTCCCGGATGGTAGGTGTTAACGGTCTATCAAAGACCGGTATGAGTTCCTGTGATTGCACCCTGATCGTGTTACTGTTCACGTCAGGGATTGGTGAACACGGTCTTCTGCTAGTGTCAGCCTTTCGGGGTGACTGGATCCTGATCGTGTTGCTGTTCTCGTCAAGTATCGGTGAACACGGCTTCTTGGTGGTGTCAATCTTTCGGCGTTCTTTTGCCGAGTGGGGCAATGGTGCTGGCCGTGTCCTCCTTCTGGAGGTGATAGTCTCCGTGGTTGGCGACTCCGTGCCACAGGTAGGACGAACTACTGCCGTACGTGGGCGTCTGGTGCCGGGTGTCGTAAGGCTGCTAGGACGGCGTCTAATGCTGGGCGTCTTAGCGCCGTGAGAGTGTCGCCGTCTGGCGTCTAGCACCGGGCATCTGAGCGCCGTGAGACAGGCGTCTAGCGCCGGGCGTCTGAGCGCCGTGAGACAGGCGTCTAGCGCCGGGCGTCTGAGCGCCGTGAGACAGGCGTCTAAGCGCCGGGCGTATTAATGCCCCGAGGATTAGCGCCGTGAGAACAGCGGTTTTGGCGTGGCGATTATCGCCTGAGCGTTGTGAAGACAACGGTTTCCGAATGATCTTTTAGAATAACTATGTATAGCGTCTAGCGCTTATCATAATTATCTGCAAGACCGGTTCTGACTTTCCTTGCAGGGGGTCCTGCTTATATACCCGCGTAAGTGACTTTTACTTACGGGTTTCTCTCGCGCCCTGCGCCACCTAGCGGCGTTTCTAGTAACTAGGCGCGAAAGTGGGTTTTGATTACGCGTTTTCGCGTCCTGTGGCTGTTGTAAACCGCCACAGTAACCAGTTTCAAAAAAAGATAAATTTCAAGTAAAGATAAACATTATGAGAGAAAGAAGCGGAGATAATTAAGAATAACGAGCTCGTGAACAAGGCCCAGCGAATAATGGCTGGTGAATAAAGCGACAAAGAAAAGTATTACTTAAGAAAGACGGCAAGTTAAAGATATAGTAATCTCGGATCAGAAAATGGACGAATAGAATTGATTATATTAATCGACATTAAACCCGACAAAAGCTGTATAACTTAACTCTAAACATAACCATAGGTAAGAATAATATTCGCGAGACAGACAGAAAGAATACGGCACGTCAGAATTAACACTCGCCGCGTTCGGCGGTAGCGATTCGCGTACGAGACTGGATGTTCGATCCGGCGTCCGAAATTCTTACACGACGAAATAGCATACGTCGGACATTTCCCGACGGCAAATTACAACGACGATTTTCGGTCACCACGGCCTCGCCAGCCGGGTTGAGTCGTCGCGAAATTTCCGATACAGACGCGAAAAATAAGCGCAATCGAAACGCCGACAAAGACGGCAACGCGACGCAATTTTCTCACACACATTCACTCGTTACAGGCGGCTCACGCAATCACACGCGTCGAACGCGACGCTCAATCACTCTATCGCATTCACACTACGGATTTCGACATGCCATACGACGCTCAATTACATGCAATAAGACATTCGCGACGCGAATCTCCAGAGCGACATCAATCCTTTAACGCGATCGCGATATCTCACAATTAAATAATTACTATAGGACGAGACCTGTGCTTTGTAGGCTCCGGAGATCGAGATTACTTGTCGACGTGGCCGTGTCGCCAAAAAGTTTGCTAATTATCGGGCATAACCCATGCACCAAATCACCAAAATTACGGTAACGTCGACAGAGTAACGCGACCCCGGACGCGATCGCACGTGGCGTGAAGTACGGAGGGCAACCTCACCGGCACCTTGGCTCTCCTGGATCGGCAGATCCGCAACGGCTCGTCCGGTCTCGAAACGTCCACAGGACACAAAAGATAACGATAGTGGCACGAGGTCCTCTCTAGTACACGTGTCGCGACAGGCTGATTCCCGGATCCTCGCGATCCAAGATCGATGACTCGGGGCCTACCCCAATGCTGCGCACGCGAGGTGCGTGTTATCGCGGCCAATCCCGCGACGGCACGCGACAACGCTGGTAAGCGGCACGCTCAAGGCCGTGTCGGGGGCGCGTGCACCCCCGGTATTGCTGAATATAATTGTAAGGCCCGTTCGACAGGGCTGTCGCCGAGTTTCCACCGCTGTCTTCCCTCCGGTGGAACGCCACGGGCCTTGCCTCTGCTTTTTCCTTCCTGCTCGTGCTCCGCGCTCTCCGCTCTCCACCCGTGCTCGCTCTCTCTCTCCCCTGATCTCCATAGAATCTGCCGTTAGCCGGATTTCTACTTTCTCCTCTGCCTCAGTTGCCTCCGTCAATTGCTCGTACCAAAAAAAATAAAAAATAAAATCCTATAGGACTCGAAATTAAAACGATAACAAAACGCCTCTCTGGAGACTGCGGCACGGTTCTCGGTATTTCTCGCCTGACGCGATTAGGGAGGAACTCGGCGGACGCGCGCGGGACGGCAACGTCACAATATGTATATATATAAAAGCTTTATATATGTATATGTATATAAGCTATATATTATATGTAAAATATATACATATGAAAAATGAAAGAATATGTGTGTGAGTTAAGAATTTAGATTATTTACTTGAATGTCACAAAAATGTCTGTCTTGTTTAATCTATTACCGAATTCCATGAATGCCCTGGAAAATGTTGGTTCACTTGGAATGCCTTCTAGAGATGGTGTGGTGCCTTCCTGGAGTGCTTTCAAAATCATACATAATTATATACAAGGATCGAGTATGTATAAGTCAATCTTTCTAGAAAGTTCAAAATATCGTACATATTGATATATATAATTATACAATAAGAATTCTGATTTCAATAATTGAGAAAAGATAAAATAAGACAAATTTTTAAATTGTTGATAATAAAAAGTATAATGATAAATAAGTTCATATGATAGATACTACTAAATAAAAAAGAAATAAACAAATAAACATAAATTACAAATTAACGTGTAACAAGTATTGATTTTTAAAATTGTTCGCGGGGGGGGATCGAAATCGAGAAGATCTGCCCCCACGAAAGTTTAAGAATGCCGGAATCCGTTCAGAATTGAACGCGAAGACGGTAGGTTGCGCGAGTCCGAAGATCCGCTGAAGGATCAGTGAAGGAAGAAAATTTTTAAACAGTCGTGTCGTCTGTAATAAACATTTATTTTATAACAACTCACAAGCTGGCGCGAGCGACGATCCGTATCAATCTAGCGAACGGAGATCTTCTGGTCCGTCCCTTAGAAAGTGGCCTTTAAGCGAGTCGGATATCTTGAAGATCGGAGATCTTGATCGCGGCCGACGGAGATCTTGATCGCGGCCGACGGAGATCTTGTGCGCGAGGCCGAGGACGGTCGCGAAGGAGATACGATCGTCAGCTCGCGAGTATAACAAAATTAATGAATAATTATCTTAATTCTTTGATAAATCGCTGCTTATGTCGAACGAATACTTTGTACTGTCGCTATTATAACGCAATGGCCCGCGTGCTACGAGGCGAGACGGCAAGTCAGTAAAATGAGAGTAACTTGTGTCGCAGCGATCACGACGCGATCGCTCGAGAGAAAAAAAAATACATCGGTTCAAGCAGGAACCCGACGATTCACTAAACACACTGTGGCGACGCGACGCGAATTCGCCACCGCATGCGGCACGGCAGCCCGCTGGC
The DNA here is from genome assembly GCA_963971435.1 of Lasius platythorax. Taxonomy (NCBI): domain Eukaryota; kingdom Metazoa; phylum Arthropoda; class Insecta; order Hymenoptera; family Formicidae; genus Lasius; species Lasius platythorax. Next base: position 20,753,501 of record OZ020535.1, on the reverse strand, counting down.
GCCGAGTAGTACCGCGCGCCGCCCCTAGGCGGCGCAGCGCGGGAGTTAGAACCAGTGAGTGAAATCCGCCCACGCGGATATGTAAGTAGGCCCCCCCCGGCGATTAGACACGTATTCTTCTCATGGCGTCAAGCGCTGGAGGGACACCTGAAGACTCTAAGAAGTCAGTACGCCCCCACAAGCGGGAATCGGAGGACGCCACCGTTCGGAAACGAACACGGCCGCTCCCGCTACATATAGCGGCGAAGTACCGACGGGTACACACTCCGTCACTGGACGTCGACGTAGCCACTGCGGGTCCTTATAAGGACCACATCGACTCCAGGCCTCCTTCGGAGCACGCATCCTCGCCTCCTCGCAATAAACTCCGAGTCAAATCGGTCATCCGGATACCGGCAATACCTCGGATTCGACCGATCGTCCGGCCAGCCTCCCGGATACCCGGAAGAAGGGTGCTGAAGCTCGCCTCCAGCCCTCCGGCCGTCAACCAAGCTCCTAGCGCCTCGACGCCGGAGCCGTCCGTCAACCAGGCTCCTAGCGCCTCGACGCCGGAGCCGTCCGTCAACCAAGCTCCTAGCACCTCGACGCCGGAGCCGTCCGCCAACCAAGCTCCTAGCGTCTCGACGCCGGAGCCAATCAGCAGCCAAGCTCCTAGCGCCTCGACGCCGGAGCCGATCAGCAGCCAAGCTCCTAGCGCCTCGACGCCGGAGCCGATCAGCAGCCAAGCTCCTAGCGCCTCGACGCCGGAGCCGATCAGCAGCCAAGCTCCTAGCGCCTCGACGCCGGTGCTGACCGACAGCCAAGCTCCTAGCGCCTCGACGCCGGAGCGGATCAGCAGCCAAGCTCCTAGCATCTCGACACCGGAGAATTGCCACACGACCATCGACGACGACTAGCAGCTAGAGCTCCACACCAGTCCTTTTGACGAGCTATTAGGGGTGAGTCCGCATCACCAGGGGACACACACCCTTGCCACCATACCTTGGAGGAAACCAACACGGATCTCTCTTGAGGTGCCGGAACCTCAGCGGAAATATCAGGACGCGGCCACTCAGACGGAAGGCCGCCGGAACTGTATCCTGCGAGACGCCATCACGCAAACCAAGCGAAAAGGGGGGCATAAAAGAAATCCGAATTATCATAAAAACGTATTGTTACGCTGTAATAAGGAAAACATGAATAAAATGTTGATTTAGAGAAAATCAGAGAGTAAATCGACCCAAGCACTTCACCTATCCTCTGCGATCATCACCTCTAGAATTAAGGTAGCAATTAAAAAATACTTGAACTAAGCTACACACACGACACAAGCTTACACGACGAGAGGAAAGACGACACGAGCAAAGAACGACACAAGAGAATAGTCGAACAGACTGAAGAATTACCGGCCACACGCCGATCGGTCAGGTGAATCTCACGGTTCGAGCGTTACGTTGAGACTAACTGCTTCGGTTGCCGCGCCTTGGAATCCGGAAGACTCTCTTATTCATATACGAGGCGTGTCCGGAAAGTAAAGATACAACACGTCTAGGCCGATAGGGAAGTTCTTTATGCTTATTGTGGCTACACTGGCTTCGACCTTGATCCTTTAGCTTTCGCTCTCGCGTTCGTTTGGCAGCACTAGAACCGGCTTTGTTGACGTCACACGTATTTGAAATGGCAGCGCCGATCCAAAATCCCGCCAAATGCGAGATGCATTCCGTCATACGATTTCTCAACGCAAAAGGTGAACGCCCAGCGGAAATTCACAGACAAATTGTTAATGATTTGCGCGAATTTCTTCTTCAATTTTTTGAAGAAGGTCGTCACAGATCGAAGACGGCCTACCGCTCCTTTGTTTGTCGTGAACATCACTCCTACCTTCCGAGAATTCACGGCACCACTTCGTCACATTTTGCCGATTCATAACGTCACCATAAATATCAACAATTTGTCTGTGAATTTCCGCTGGACGTTCACCTTTTGCGTTGAAAAATCGTATGACGGAACGCACCTCGCATTTGGCAGGATTTTGGATCGGCGCTGCCATTTCAAATACGTGTGACGTCAACAAAGCCGGTTCTAGTGCTGCCAAACGAACGCGAGAGCGAAAGCTAAAGGATCAAAGTCGAAGCCAGTGTAGCCACAATAAGCATAAAGAACTTCCCTACCGGCCTAGACGTGTTGTATCTTTACTTTCCGGACACGCCTCGTATATATATATATATATATATATATATATATATATCGCGGAATGTGACGCGATCCTCGTGTTTTCGTCTTTTCGGACAATAGAGCTGGTAATTGATCGCGTGTCGAACACGTGCCGTCCTCACGAGGTTCGGCACTCTGACGAAAAGAAAAAGCGCGCGACGCGGTTCTCGGCGCGTGATCGCGACCCGACACCGAGCTTATGTGTTTGCCCGGAATGCGAGAAGCTCGATTAAATCGATAATATTTGAAATCACGTTGGACTTTCAAACAAAAATATTCAAATATAAAATAGTGTCTGTGTTTTTGAGACTTAGAGACATAATTACTTTTACTGAGCAAAAATGAATATTTTATAATAAAATGAAAATCTTTTAGCGATTTTGAACAAAAACAAATATCTTATAATGAATAGAAATCTTTGAAAGGTTACAGAGCGTATTCTTCTTCTCAAAATTTTCTATTATTGTTAAAGAATTTGGAAATATAAACATATATAAATATTGCGACTGCTTAGAAACGATGTAGCTAGCAAAAGAATGAGATTGATTTTATCTTATACTGTTTCGTGTACAGTGTCTGCATCCTTCACTCTTTTTCTCCCTTTTCTCGAATATAATATTTATATTCTTCTTTTTGTTGAGAGATATTTTGTTACGTCCTGTGGACTCCACGATTCTTTTCTTTCCCACGATTTAAGAACACGTGCAGCTTTTGAAAAATCATAAAAGTCAAAATTTCTTTGAATTTATGATGGCAAGTGCGTCGCGTAGGCGCCAGAACAATTAAGAAATAAACACGTGGACATAATAAACACATAGAGATATAGACACCGCGACATTTTTACGATACAGAATCTAGAGCAATACTAAGAAAAAAAATGAAGAAGCTATAAAGATTAAATTCCAGAGACACTCTGTGACACTCTGTCCATATTTTAGTAGCGAGCTGTTGACAGCTGAAACTGAAAGTATGGACAAACCGTCACTTTCCCACAGCAGAGATCTCTAATAAATTGTAATAAAATGAAAAGACGGACACCGATAACCGCACGTTGGCGCCCGAAAGCTGCACGTGCACTCGGACAGCAGACGCGACATACGCATTATCGCTGTCTCAAGAGGGTAGTAAAAGTCAATCCCTTGCCATTAGCGGGTGCATCACGCGCTTCTTTGAACAAATTACGCCGGACAAACGCTGCCGCAGAAGGCGTAATTCTTAGAATTTCTCATTTTTGGAAGACGCTCTCCGATTCGTAGAAACTAAAACAAACCCTCCGATTTGTTACATTTTTCTAACTTACCCTACGGAGGGGGTAACTAAAATTCATGAGAGGGATAATTAAAGAATCCTAATTCGTTAGAATTTCCAATGGTTCAACGGAGGGCGTGTATCAAAAACGAGATATAAACCGAGATTCTCTCGGAGCGCAGCAATTCCGAATTCATATTCACCGTTACCGTGTGCATCATTACCGTACAGTACAGTCGTCAAGACTAAACACAGTTTACAGTATTACCGTGTACGACATTACAGCGTACAGCATTTCAGACTACAGTATCACAGTGTACATCATCTCATCAGTGCTAATAAAAGTGCGGCCACGAACTATTAACAGACTACGCGCTTAATTCCGAGTTCGATTCGTAACACAGTGCGCAGAGTGTAAAGTGGTTGTTAAGGTGACTCATAGTGTAGTGAGACCACCGTCCCACAAGCCATGTCGGATCCAAGACCCACCTGCTGCGAGGGCTTGGACCACTACTGAGCGCCGCATCTCAACAATACGCTTTAACAACCGTCAAAGAAAAATCGAACAACAGCAAGTAGTAAGTCCCAGCGGATTCTTGTTTTGTTTTTCTTTTCACTAAATACGAATAGAAACAGTTCTTAGCAAATTATTTATTAAGTCTTTCCATAAAATTCGAGATGCAACAATTACCTATAATTTAAATATTAAATTTTCACCACTCATTACCTCCTCCCTTTCTCTTCCTCTCTTAACTCCCTTCGTGAGTTCGCAAGCATGGTTAGAATTAGACTCGCATTTGTTATGAGGGTCGTCAATCACGTTTAGCTTTGAGACTCGTGATATTCTCTCCCTTTTTCTCCCTTTATGAGTTCGCAAGCGTGGTTAGAATTAGACTCGCATTTGTTATGAGGGTCGTCAATCACGTTTAGCTTTGAGACTCGTGATATTCTCTCCCTTTTTCTCCCTTTATGAGTTCGCAAGCGTGGTTAGAATTAGACTCGCATTTGTTATGAGGGTCGTCAATCACGTTTAGCTTTGAGACTCGTGATATTCTCTCCCTTTTTCTCCCTTCATGACCTTCATGAGTTCGCAAGCGTGGTTAAAATTAGACTCGCATTTGTTATGAGGGTCGTCAATCACGTTTAGCTTTGAGACTCGTGATATTCTCTCCCTTTTTCTCCCTTTATGAGTTCGCAAGCGTGGTTAGAATTAGACTCGCATTTGTTATGAGGGTCGTCAATCACGTTTAGCTTTGAGACTCGTGATATTCTCTCCCTTTTTCTCCCTTCATGACCTTCATGAGTTCGCAAGCGTGGTTAAAATTAGACTCGCATTTGTTATGAGGGTCGTCAATCACGTTTAGCTTTGAGACTCGTGATATTCTCTCCCTTTTTCTCCCTTCATGAGTTCGCAAGCGTGGTTAGAATTAGACTCGCCTTTGTTATGAGGGTCGTCAATCACGCTTAGCTTTGAGACTCGCGATATCTTTTCTTTCTATCTTTCACTCCCTCATGAATTATCCAACGTCTGCACCAAAAACCTACCCCCCCCCCTCCCATCCGCAAGATAAAAGTTATCTGTTGCAAATTTAAATTAATTACTATCGTCATAATTTCTATTAAATTCAATAATCTAAGAACTGTTTCTTACCAGAAAATAAATATATATATATAGATTAAATTCTCGCGTTGGTTCCTTAGTGGAAACCACCTCAACGAAACAAACAAAGTCGTGGGCTAAACACCGACGCAATCGTCGGAATCGGCGGACAAAGAGGGCGTTGGCTCGGGCTTGACAAATTCGGCTATTTATTTTTAACATAAACGCACCCTTTCGCAATGAAACTTACTAAATTTAATTTTAAATTTTTATCTTAATTTTATGCATACCAGAGCAAGGTTCACAATGAGAGAGAATCCCCATACACACATTTTTATTTTACTTATTTCCCTAATTAAATAACAATTGTATTAACCAGTCAGAAATTTAAATTTAATGATAGAATTTACCCCAGAGATTTCTGACTTATGACCCCCGAACCAATGTATCACCCGCGGAAATATAAACACAGATACACTCAATTTAATTCACACATGACTCATATATATATATATCGGTATTTCGCAGACTTTAAATTATGTATGTTAGCCACATATTATAACCCTTTTTATTTTCTTAAAATATCTCATTTAATCAATTTTGAATAAATTATAATGTCTAAATTTCATTCTTTTTAATTAATCCTGTTCTCATTACCTCATCCTGAGATCGCACAAGGTCCCGTCCCGCGTAAAAGAGATTCAATTCTCTTACCGAAAAGGGACCACCGAGTGAATGCCCTACGAACAGAGTAATAGCGATTTTCCCAGTCGTTGACCTGTTCGGGCCCTATATATTCACTCGACCCGAGGCACGTGCCAAAAAGCATCTGTTTCTCGGGATACGGTAAGTTACGACCTTCCGTTGACTATCTTTTCCGAGTCTGGACGTAATAATTTCTTTAGACTTTATTTTCATTTTTTAAATTTGTAAAGATATATTATTTTCATAATTTTTTGTGATTCGATTTTATTTTGATAACGTTTTAAATATACATTTTCCTGCAATTTATCAGTAGATTCTGGAATTGTAGACATGTCTGCAAATGAACTCTTACCTACTTCATTTTTCACAGTCACGCTGTCAGAATAATTCTGGACAGATTCGATGTTTGATGACATGTAGTCACGAACCTTGATGACCTTGAAGAATGGGATAACCTGTTGATAAATATACATTGTATAACTTGTAAGTGTACTATCCCATCGAATCGCCTGATGTAAAATACATGTGCGATTAGATAAAAACTTATTTCATAGATGATATGGTGAATATAAGTCGTTGAAATATAATGAAAGCAGAGTTGCAAATAGTGATATTAATAAACATGCGATAGATGCCTATTCTTAACGTTTCAAAATAACTTGAAGCTTTCTTAGAAATGGATCGCGTTAAACTTGTAAATAATTCAGCTAAAATCGTGGATTGTTTTGCTACACTTACATCGATCCGTCGATCGCGTTACTGTGTATTCAACGTATTATGTATTTAACAAGTTTTTCAAAATGTTTTAAAAGAAATATTATATGTAATGTTTGACATTATCCTTATTGAAAAACAATAAGAAATTAATTTTAAAGTCAATAACTCGCTTACCATATATTTTGTCTATATATAATGTTCTATTACTATTAATATATGCAGCAGAAAAGACATAATTACAAAATTTTAGCGGAATATGTTTCGCCTACTGATACTAAAAAATCAAAAAAAATCAAGTAACTATCAGTTGTTTAAATAGATGATTGTTTTCGATACTTTTTGTTATATAAATGATAAAGATAAGTAAAATTACTATAAAATTTCTTGTTTCTTTAATATCTATTTGATATTCTAATTTTTATTTTATATTTATAATTTACAACTAGAAACATGTAGATGCACTACTGTGTAATGTACGTATAAAATACTGTGTAAATCACTTTTTCTCCAGAAATCTTTTTTTATTATGTTTTTGATCGAATTATCTTCTTGCATATCAAATATTTTTCTTATGTCAAAGAGAAAATTACAGAATGGACGCAAGAATGAATTAATAAAGACTAATAAGAATTTATAATTGTCTCTCTTAGCAAATAAGTCATGGAAAGCCTGGCTCTCTTCGATTACACTGGTCGACAAAAATGCAACTTTTTTTTTGGCCTTAAAGTAAAAGAAGTTGTTTCTGGTAGATTTTGATGCGCTGATTACGAATCTGGCCCCAAAATATATCACGTCAAGTTTTTGAGATATTCTAACCTAAAGGTGCAAAAAATGAGGTATTTGGCCATTTTCAACGACCTATAAAATCTCTAACAATTTTTTTCAGCATCCAGGCGGATGTCACATTAAAGTGCTATTCTTATCCTTTCCAACGCATATTCGATTACTATGATCCGATTTTTTTCAAGTGACACATTTTTGACAGTTTATAATAAATTTTCAAAAATTCTACCGTCAACATCAATGCATTTATCAACTCTTGTGAGAACATGGCGTGTTGCTCGTCTGAGTGCATCGTGATGTTCCTTTATGATGTTGACGGTGGAATTTTTGAAAATTTATTATAAACTGTAAAAAAAGTGTCACTTGAACAATAAATTAGAAACAGTACGTATTATCTCTTTCTTACCAGTAATTTTGTCACTGTACATTTAAATGGCTCTATCTCGGAAATCGTTTGGAATAGGACACTGGTTTATATGAACTTTTTTGCTTAAAATGACCAATACTATCACCTCCTAGAGTAGTGATCTTTCCTCCTAGGACACCCTGTATAACATTCAATTTTCTTCATGAAAAAATCTTTTATCTACGTGAAGTTCAGATCAAAGCACATGAAAATATTTTTTCTGGAGACTCACCGAAGCTTCAAGATTTTCCAGACCCTTCGAGAACGCGATGGCTGTTCTCGTTAGCATTAACACTTTTAGTAAAATACATAATATCCCGACTAGAAATTAAGGTAGGGTCCCAATAAGAACCATATAACGTTTGCCTGATTTCGTTGTCATGGCCTGATATTATCGCCTTATCAGTACCCGAGTAAGCATGTAACGCCATTTTTCTTAAAGGTCCATATAGGGTATCATAATCAGGTCCTTATAAAATTAATATTAGGTCCTTATAGGAAAATATATAAGGTCATGATTAAGTATCATAATGATAACCTGATAACGAATATTACATATTCCTTATCAGGTCCTCATTAAATTATCTCTAACCATGAACTTATACATTTCCCTTATGTTAAAATTATGAATGTACAAATTTTCACTTTTTGAATAAAGAAATGGACTGAATTAGAAACAAAGAAAAGACATTCAGCCTATTTCTTTATTAAAAAAGTGAAAATATATGCACATTTAAATTTTGGGCGAAGGGACTCTATATGTATATACATATATATACAGGGTGTCCCGAAACTACCGCGAGATATTTTAAAGGCAGATTCTCTGGCCAATTTAAAAACGATTTTTCCTCAGCGAAAATGTCGAGGCTATAATAGTTTTCAAACGGGAAACGATTATATCTCACGAATGACAGGGCTGGGATTTCGCGCGCTCAGGCACGGCGAAATGACAAGTGATAATAGTGCTCTTATAAATAGCGCCCTTTTTCACGATAATATTGTATAAATTTGCAATAAGCATTGTCAAAATATTTTTTGCCGCTTTTTTATTGCATTAGTATATTTTTTTTACGAAAAATAAGTATAAGGACTAAGGACATCTTGAATTTGATTCAAATAAACATTTCCGACATGTTTCAACTTCATCTGTCAAAGTGTCGATCAATATCATCACCATGAAGGTGTTTACTATGCTACGCGGTGTGTGACAAATAAAATGTAATAAAAATAAGTTTAACATTTGTTTATTTGACATTTTAAAAATTTTTACAATAAATTATGCATAAATTGTGAACGCAATATTCATAAACGAGAATAGTTTCCTATTGAAAGTATAAAATTACAGAATATATTTAAGTTTCAATTTCATGTTTCAATTTCACCTGTCAAAGTGTCGATCAATATTAATGTCGATTAATATTAATCAATATTAATATTATTATCAATATTATCAATATTAACATTTAACAAATAAGTTATTAAATTACAAAAGGAACTTTTACAACAAATGTTCGAAATGACCACCATTACATTCAATACATAATTCTGCGCGTCGTAATAAACTATTTGTTGTCTTGGTGATCATTTCTTGTGTTATTGTAGCAACTGCTTCAATAATCCTTTCTTCTAGTTCGTCGCGAGTATTAATTTGTTCTTTGTAAACATATTCTTTAATATGTCCCCATAAAAAATAGTCTAAAGGTGTTAAATCAGGTGACCTTGCTGGCCAACTTAAGGGACCACCGCGTCCTATCCATCTTCCTGGAAATTTTTCGTTCAAGGTCCTGCACACACATCTTGCATTATGTGGTGGTGCACCGTCTTGTTGGAAAATAAGTCTTTGTCTAATATTTAATGGAATATCTTCCAATAATTCCGGCAAATTGTTAGTCAAAAAATTATTGTAGATGTTGCCATCGATTCTTGCAGGCATTTCAAACGGTCCAATCTGTAATTTAATGTTTAAAATACTACAATATTTGTTACATAAACAATAATACATACAATAAACAAAAATCGGATATAGCCATAAAAATTAAAAAAATATGTACAATGAAAAATAACTTACTATTAAATTATTTTGTATACCGGCCCATAGATTTATACTAAAACGGTATTGGTAATTTCTAACATGGTACGCATGTGGATTTTCATTGCTCCAAATGTGGGAATTATGCATATTAAATGAACCCTCGCGTGTAGAGCAACATTCATCGGTGAATAAAATTTTTTGAACAAAACCTGGTTCTTGTGCCAATAACCAGGTACAAAAATTGACTCTGCGTGCATAATCTTGTGGTAATAAATTTTGCACTTTTGTATAATGATACGCATGCATTTTGTTTTCCTTTAAAACAAGTTGCACTACGGTCTTAGAAATATTTAATCTTCGACTTATCTGTCGGATACTTATAGACGGATCTTCTTCAATCATTAATAAAATTGCTTCTTCATTTTCTGGCGTACGAGCGTCTCGTTCACGCCCGGCACCAATAGCTCTGCGTACAGGTAGTACAGATCCCGTTTCTCGTATTCGATTTATCAATCGCAAAATTACATCAGAATGTGGAGCTCGACGCTGTGGAAAGCGTATTGCATACTCCTGCGCGGCAATTCGAACACTTTGACCGCATTCACCGTAAATTATTAACATATCACAATATTCGTTCGGAGTATAATCCATTTTAGTTTTTAAGAAATAATAATTTTAATATTAAGAAAAAAAATGTCACTTAATTGTTATTAACAAGAGAATGCAAAGAAAAAGAAATGACATGAGCAAACAAAACGCTCGCATAAAAACACACGCATGTAATTTTTTAAATTTTAATTATGAAACAGATTTTGAAGTTATTTGTATTTTTCGTCAATAATTATTTATAATCTATTTATTAATAATTTATGGTAAACACAATAAAAATGCTTATGTTGCCGTGCAAGGGTACGCAATAAATTTTCCACAGCGTATAGCTCCAATTATAGCTAAAATATTTTTGTAATTGATAAATGAAGAAATAATTTCTAAAAAACGCAACACTTGTTTTAAAAGAAAATAAAATGCATGCTTAACATTTTACAAAAGTACAAAATTTATTACGCGCAAGATTATGCACGTAGAGTCAATTTTTATATCTGATTATTGGTATAAGAACTAGGTTTCGTTAAAAAAATTGTATTTACAATTGCTTTATGCGCGACGACTTATTTAATATGCACAATTCCCACACTTGGAGCAACGAAAATCTACATACGTACCATTCAAAATTACCAACACCGTTTTAATTTAAATCTATGGACCGACATATAAAATAATTTAATAGTAAGTTATTTTTCATTGTACATACATATTTTTTAATTGTTATAGATATATCCGATTTTTGTTTATTGTATGTATTATTGTTTATGTAACAAATACTGCAGTATCTTCAATATTAAATTACAGATTGGACCATTTGAAATGCTTGCAAGAATCGATGGCAAAATGTATGTACAATTATTTTTTATGGAGTCATAAAATAATTTATTTACATGGAACAAATTTATACTGGCGAGAAACTAGAAGAAATTATTGAAGCAATTGCTACAATAATACGAGAAATGATTAGCAAGGCAATAAATAGTCTATTACGATGCGCACAATTATGTATTAAGTTCCATAATGGTCATTTCGAACATTTATTGTAAAATTTTTTTTATTTAATAATTTAAAATTTGTTAAATATTTCATTATGTTATTAATTACTTAAATATATTCTGTAATTTTATACTTTCAATAGGAAACTATTCTCGTTTATGAATATTGCGTTCACAATTTATGCATAATTTATTGTAAAAATTAAAAAAATGCCAAATAAACAAATGTTAAACTTATTTTTATTACATTTTATTTGTCACACACCGCGTAGCATAGTAAACACCTTCATGGTGATGACATTGATCGACACTTTGACAGATGAAGTTGAAACATGTCGGAAATGTTTATTTGAATCAAATTCAAAATGTCCTTAGTCCTTATACTTATTTTTCGTAAAAAAAATATACTAATGCAATAAAAAAGCGGCAAAAAATATTTTGACAATGCTTATTGCAAATTTATACAATATTATCGTGAAAAAGGGCGCTATTCATAAGAGCACTATTATCACTTGTCATTTCGCCGTGCCTGAGCGCGCGAAATCCCAGCCCTGTCATTCGTAAGATATAATCGTTTCCCGTTTGAAAACTATTATAGCCTCGACATTTTCGCTAAGGAAAAATCGTTTTTAAATTGGCCAGAGAATCTGCCTTTAAAATATCTCGCGGTAGTTTCGGGACACCCTGTATATATACATAATATATAAAATAAATACTTATATATAATATATAAAATAAATAAAATAAAGAACTTTTTGAATAATAAAGGACATTATTTTAAATAACGTACATATTTAATATCAAAAACATATTCTTATAGTGTTTTTAAATTGTCATTTTTAATAATAATCATTATTATCATATATATTTATTATCAATTAGAATTATTAGAATTATTCAGTCTTATTCTTTGTCAGAGTATATTATTCAGAATTCTCTGCTTCAATATTTTGGGCGCGCTCCCGACGTTCCATCCGTTTTCCATTCCAATCTTTCACATTATTTAAAACTGCCTGAATCGCTTCTTTAAACTGTTTCTCAGTTAGTGGATTTTCTTCTTTTTTAAATCTAGTTGATGCAGCAACTTAGAATATAAATAAACAAAATATTTAATTACAAATATGAAACATTTTTTAATTTTTATATTTTAAAAAATTGTAATTATAAAATAAACACCTGCCAAACATTTATAAAATTCTGTTCCTTTGAATACTTTTTTTCCGGCCATTTGTTTTATGGTGGTGTAATTTTGTGCCACATTTTGGCACATATATTGTCGAATAATACTTCCCATATTACGGACTAATGCACGGCGTTCGTCTATTGAACGTTTTATAAGATAGATCTGAAAAATAAATTGTTATTAACAAATGTATTTATACATGTGTGTGTGTGTGTGTGTGTGTGTAATATATATTTACAATTTTTTTTTTATATTTTTTATTTGATTTTAAGTTTTCATTGAACTGTTCAAATTGCTCCATGCTATCACATGGTAATTGAATTGGGTTCTCATCATCCTCTTCATCTTCGGATGAAGTTTTTGCTGAAGTTCTGACTTGGGTTTTTAACAGTGTCAAAATATTTTCCACATCTACGGTAAGTTTTACAATTGGTCTTTTAAGAACAGTTACTTGGTTCGATAACTCTTGTAATTGTTTCTCCATTTTTTTTAAATATTCTGAAAGTTCAGAAAAAAATATATTATATTTACTTTATATTTATATTTACTTTATATTTACAACTGGAAATGGTTTATAAACATCAGGTTGGTGAAAAATTTTACATAAAATTGGCCAAAAACTCGTTGAACTGGACTTGAATAGTGGCAAACCATCTACATTTATAATTAATTCTATGTTATTTGAATGTAAATCAGGATTAAGACACTTCATCAGATGTGAAGTTAAACCGAAATATATAAATAGACCATTATCATTTTCATAAAGTTTTTCAATCTTATAATTTTCACATGTAGTCTGCAAAAATGTTTTTGAACTCTTGGGCAATTGAGGTAGGATGGGTCGTAATATATTTAATAAACTATCTAAGCGAGAATGGGGAAGTGGCGGAAATTGAAATGCTCGAAGATTATATATAATATTACTTGAATTTTCTTCACATGTATCCACTGATGAGTCTGATGAAATCGAAGAAATACTTGCAGGTTCATTTTCTGACACATCCAAAGCATCGTCTTCTCTATTATTAGTATTATTATTATCTGATAATATATCTGTTTCGTTTTCCAAATGAAAATTATTTTGTACATAAGTTTGTGACTGTATATCACTGTTGAAATTTTGTTCTTGAAAATTATCAATTTCAGACAATTCCAATTCTTCAGGTGACGTATAACTTGATGGCACTGCTACACTATTATTTATGTTATTTTCTGTAGGATTTCTGTTTCGATTTCTTTTTCGAAGTATGCGATATTTTTCCACTCTTAAACGCGTTGCAACACGTTTTCTTGCCAATTTTGCATCAAATAGATCCATTAACACAGTATTTACACACACTAGTATTAACACTATTTTAATTAAAAATAATTAAATTAAAATTTGACAATCTCAAAGATAAATAATTAATTCTTAATAAATATACACTTTAAGCTACACCAATAACCTTAACTGCTGTCAAAATTCTTTAAACAATGCAGCGCACTGAAGTTTGACAATATGTAAAAAAATATATGTATTCATAATAGACACGGTGATCTGGACGCTGCGACTAAATAAAAAAAAATGATTTAGAAGTTACGAATGATGCAGACTGATGAAAGCCAAAAAGCATTATTCTTGAAAAAATTATTTAACTCTGTTAAAATGTTTAATTTTATATTAAACATTTAAAATGTTTCATTTTATAGTAAACATTTAAAATGTTTCATTTTATAGTAAACATTTAAAATGTTTTATTTTATAAATGTTTGGAAGATGTTTTTATAATTACTATATGTATAATAAACATATATGATTATTATTATTATATGATAATAATAATATATCATATTAATATTATTAATAATAAATAGATATAATATAAATATAAATAAAATATGTATATTATTTGATAATGTCTTATTTAAAAAGTCCTTATTTATTATATAATATATTCATTATCAGGTTCTCAATAAATTACCTTACCATGACCTTATATTTCCCTTATGAGGACCTAATATAAGTTTACAAGAACCTGATTATATAATATCCTTATATGGACCTTATAGGGAAACAGTATTACATTGTTACTCGGGTCCCGATGTAGCAACAATATCAAGTCCCGGATAATTAAATCAGGCAAACGTTATATGGACCTTATTTGTACCCTACCTTAATTTTCAATCGGGAAATTTTTTGCACATTAATAAATTATCCTCATCAGGATCTGATTAAATAATTCTACCAAATTTCTTATAGACTAAGGTTACATGTCCTGATCGGGGCCTGCTTATATAACCCTATGAAATTTTGCGTTTATAATTATTATTTTCTGATGAGGCATGCATATAAAGTCCTCATCATGACCTGATGAGATTACTTGATCGAACTTTACTTTCGGCCGTGCTACGGTTACTCGATTGGGTAATAATAAGGACCTAATCGGGTTAGCCTTAGTAAGGCATGCCTTAAGAATACCCGGCCAGGTCAAATACCCTTATGATATATCGGGCCAATTTCTAGTCGGGATATTTAACGTTCTTAACATAATAATTTCCTCCTTTTTTAGATGTATGTACTCGGTCTTCTTTCATGCGATTTTCTACTAGTGACCGACAGTTATCAATGTTCCACGCTCTTTGATTCAGATAAAATAATCGAGTCGATGTGTCTTCATGTTTCTCGATAGATTTTTTGTAATACGTCGAATTCGTGTGTGTGTGCGTGTACGTGTGTGTGTAAACTATAAGGTATTATCTTTGAATGTTACTGTTTAAGACTCTTTCTCACATGATCGATTATCAGGGGCGTAGCCAGGAAGGGAGGCGGGAGGGGCAAGAGCAGGCTTTGTCTGCTCTTGTAGCTTTTTGGCTGCTCTTGAAAAATCTAGCAATTTATAAGTAATCTATTTATTTTTTATTAAAATATTTCTAAATTATTTGTAATATTGTATTATTTAAAATAATATTTTTTTATAAATATTACCCATTATTATTTTTTGTCATCGGTCCGCGACACGCTTTGGTTCGTTGGACTGACAATGAGTCTTCTCTTATTTTCCCTCTTTTCGGTGTTCTATGTATGCTTCTTGCCTGTTCTAGCATTTCAACTTGGCTACGCCCCTGTCGATTATAATGATTTTTTATCATCAAATTATAAAACTGCTATATAAATAATTAGTATAGCTTTCTCGATTAAACCCAATGCAAAATAATGCGTATAGTACATTCGATTGTATCAAAGACAGTATATACACACGTGTAATCAATCAACTTTCACAGTTTTTCAAAATGTTAAAGTAGAAAAACGATTGAATGATAAAAAAACGCAGATTATATATTATTATTTATAACCGGAAA
Organism: Lasius platythorax; assembly: GCA_963971435.1. Lineage (NCBI taxonomy): Eukaryota > Metazoa > Arthropoda > Insecta > Hymenoptera > Formicidae > Lasius > Lasius platythorax. The sequence continues at coordinate 20,737,694 of OZ020535.1, read as the reverse complement.
TAAGTTGGCGCTGGAATTTCATATTTTTCAATAAATAATAGCTCAAACGATTGCTCCTTAATTGCTCCGTCAGAATCCACAATTGCTCCCTTTTAAAATTAATACTTTTTTAAATATTTACAAAAAACGTAATATTTATAATTTTCACTGAAAAACATATTTCCAATAGCTTTCTGCAACTATATACAGCATAAAACGATTGCTCCTTAATTGCTCCTTATTGCTCCAAGTTATTTAATTATATTATATTGTACCGCTCAAGCGCTCATGTGATTCGATTAATCTGTTTTTAAAATCGACTTTCCACGAACAATTTTCCAAATAGTGCCAATTCTAGCTTAGTACTTGTTCAGTATTTAATAAGATAGTTCTATGTATCACTCTATTCAAATTGCCGCTCGGAATCATGTACTCGCGTATCTGCACGTCAGCTCTTCGTCGTCGCCTTTCGGGCGTCTTCGCTACCGATCGCGACCGCTCGTGCGCGCTTGGCGCCAGAGGAACCAGATCGTCTCGAGAAGGCCCACGAGACACACGAGTACACACGTGCGGTAGCCATTACCCGCATATTAACATATCTTTGCGTTTTGAGTAGTTACCTTATTACTACGAGTGTGGTCATTGTTTTCTGAGCTTTAATAAATAAGCAAGTGCAGAAGAAAGCATTTTTCTTCACCGTATTTCGTGAAGCAATTAGTCCACGACCTGATACGGCGGGCACATGCCCGACAGTTCTAGAACAGTACTTAAGAATGTTATAAAAAAAACTTGGGAGAACATGGAAGACACGAATGTGCTCCTTTCTATCCTAATTGAACGTATTTCTGCGCTATATTAAATAGTAATTACGAATCGATCATTCGAATAAGCGACTAGCGCCTTAACTATGTAAATAAACACTCTTCACGAAACGATGTGATCGTTTTCGATGTGATCGTAAAATACGCTAGCTATGAAATATCATGCGTACGTAGAGAGTCGTAGATCTATTCGCAGACAGAATCGAGAAGATCGTAATAGCATAGAGCAATTTCGATAAAGCCAAAGCTTCTCGCCGAAAATTCGGCATCCTGTTTTCATCTTGAAGATCTCTTCCGTAATGTGAGATTGAGATTAACATGAACCGAGTACGCTTATATTGATTTCTGTTATGGTAATTGTTGACTTGCTTTTCGATTGGGTACTTGACAAACTTGTTTGGACTGTATATTTATTAACTTGTTTATTGTAAAACTTGTTTTCACAATTGCACGTGTTGTACATGCGGTTTTACGATACAAAAAGTGAAATCGATAGATCGATAAAACAGAACATAGGAGGATAATGCAGAACAAAACAGATTCAGCGTCACATAAGGCGATCGCGACATAAATAGCGGTAAAAATATAAAGGTAATTATGCATAAAAGGGGCCTCCTCTCCGATTTGCTTTATTTTAAAATATGTTGTAGGGGGGGTCTTCCCGAGTAATTTCATATATATATATAAGGGTTGGACTCAAATAGTTTCGGAGATACAAGCTGAAAATAAAAAATTAAAAATAATTCACATGAGTTTGCAACATTCCACGCGAAGCGAGTTCCACCCATCGAGGGGAGGTGCGGGGGGCCTTCGGCCCCCCACCCGCACCCTCCCCTTCGGTGTGTGTGTGTGTGTGTGCGCGCGCGTGCGCGCGTGCGTGCGTGCGTGCGTGTGTGTGTGTGTTGCTTCAGTGGACAGAGAGAGCTTAACCCAAACCAAATTTTAGTTTTAAATCAGAAATAGGTTTGGGTTAGGTTAGATTATATCTTCCGGAAGTGGAGCCCCCCGTAGGGGGGGGCGGAACCCACTGCATCCACGCATACACTTTCCAATCCACACAAGAATTATAGGGTACACCTCGCTTTGCGTTGTAAAGTATATGCGTGGACGCAGTAGGTTCCGCCCCCCTATGGGGGTTTTCACTTTTGCGATTTTTTATTTTTAAACTTTTCAGTTTATATCTCCGAAACTATTTGAGTCCGACCATTATATATATATATGAAATTACTCGGGAAAACCCCCCCTACAACATATTTAAAAATAAACCAAATCGGAGAGGAGGCCTCCTTTATGCATAATTACCAATATAAAATTAAAGATTTTCCTTTGATCTCTTCAACAATTTCTGCCAAAGAAAGTAAACGGTTAGTCGTTCGGACCAAGCAACACTTCCGATCACGCCAAAAACGGAGACATGCCTAACGCTCGACGATCCTTTTCCATTTTCTTTCTTTTTTTTTTTTAATAAAGAGAGATAAAGACTTGCTTATATAAAATTATCTCGTCGGCTGTTTTTATTGAGGCATTATTAACGTGGATAAGTCTCATAGCAACTTTATGAAAATTCACGATATATGTCCCTTATTACTTTATAATGAGTTATCGCGTAGATGCAATATACTGCATACATATACATATGTATGTATATAAATGAGATGATTAGAATGCGATTTTTCGAGATTGGCGCACGATTGCGCGCTGATTTTGTAGAACAAAAATGCAAGCAGTCGATATCGTAATATTATCCTACAAGAAATGGATGAATCAAAAAGAATTGGCAGAAAAATGCATTCTGTAAAATCGGATTCCTAGTTTCTGAAATTAAGAAAACTGTTAAAAAATTGTCAATTCTTTGTAATTCATTTATTTCCGGTAGGATAAGACATACTCCTCGTTTGAGTAGTTAGAGCGAATACGAATAATTTTTGGAGGAAGAGTGGATACGTGCATGTTTTTATTTCATCGCCCAATCGCAATCGTAAGAGTAATAAGACAGTCCGTTAACAATCTGGATAAATGTAAAATAGATCATTTTCAAAAACGGAAACGTATATGTGTGAATGTCTCAATCCATCGCGCAAATAGAATTGTAAAACCAAGATTGTCCATTTGCGTAACTAAAATAAAAAAAAAAGAAATGCGGAGCAAAATAAAAACGATGACGAAAAAATTTAGTAAAAAGAGCCATATTTTGGTAACTTCGACAATTCGGAAATTTATTTTTTATGCCGAAGGAACGAGAAATATATGTATACACCTACGGAGAAAAAATAAAAGGAAAAAATACGTTACGCAGTGTCCTAGAATTTTAATATACCTATATCATTGATTTTCATAAAATCGATATTTGAATAGAACTCTTATAAATTGCCTTCTCTAACATTCAATTTTGTTAATCCATACAGATTTTTCAATTTCTAATTTAGATTGAGATAAGTATAAAAATATAGCAAAATGAAATATAAAATATCTATCTACTTATATGAAAGGGGGGTATCAGGATATATGTATTTCTGATCATACAAGAATCAAAATTTATGTAAATATGCGTGAGTCATTATTGGACGACATAAATGACACTGAGTGTAATATCCTTTATTATCATCTACATCTGATTATTTCTTATCCTAATCGCGATATTTGCCTAGGAAACGTAGCGAATTTTTTAAGCAAACTTTAGTGCGCGTAAGACTAACAGTCTTTAATATATTTTTGTTGATCTTTTTGTTTGAGCCATCGTTTTTATATTGTGACAAATATTTTATTAGGAATATATAAAATGATTCTATAGTAATTATCTTTCTCTTGAAGCTTTGAAAAATAAGAGATAATTTTTTCAGACTGCGTCGACTGAATGTTAGACAAGGATGCCAAACTAGCAGTACTGCCAATGAATTTTGGAAGTCAGAATGAGGGATAGCTATTTTTCTTTAATGACTACACTATTAATCTGAGAGTTACAAAAAAGAACAATAAATAATTTAAGTTTTTTATGTTGCAATTACATGACTTTGATATATTAACAAAACGTTGCAAAATCAGAAAATGACATTGCTCGATTATTAGAAAAAGTAAGATAACAATGAAGATCATATTTAAATGATAATAATGATAAATAATAATAATTTGTGTAATATGCATCACAGTTAATCAATAAAATTGTGGAAAAAATATAAAAAATATAACACTATAAATAAATATGAAATATAAAAATATGTTGATAACATTTCACGTTTTTCTTCTCTTGAATATCAAAAGTGAGAAAAAATGTTACTTATTAAAAATAAGCTTAATGAAAAGCTACAACGCCGAAAGAGTATTAAAATCTATATAGGTGTGTACTAGCAATCAAATCAATAGTAAAATATGACATTTTAGTTATAAAAATATATATTTGTAAAGATAAATTGTGATAATGTAATGAGAAGATACGATAATTATGATAACATAACTTATAATGTAACGAAAATGTTACGATATATTAATCTTCTTCCATTTAAATAAAATATTAAAGTCTTCAATATGATTGAGATATTACTGAATAACACTAACAATAATGACTGGTAATACTGAGAAAGCTTATTAGAAAATTAAAGTTAATATAAAAAAGAATTAAAAAAGATAATATTTCCTATTTGTTTTCTTCACTAAACATTAAAAATAAGTAAAAATTCACTTATTAAAAATAATCGTTATAAAAAAAATTGCAACGCTAGAAGCATTGCATGCAATTAACATCGATTTATATAAACAATTATATTAATTATAAAAATAAGTTTCTAATATTATTTTGATCGTAGAGTAATTGTTTATATCTATCAGTTTATTTATATATCAATATTAATCGCATTATTGCGTCATTTAGTCGTAAATGTATTTCCAAATCCATAGAGTGTCATGGCAGTCTTTCTGTGTCAAAACAATCTTCCGCTGTGCATGTAGCTCTATGATGAGGATATTTCATTAACAACACATTTGTCATGTGTGATTATCTTAATGTTAAGTATAATTATGGTATAAAAAAGGATAAATTATGAAAATTAATCATTTTATTTTTTAGACAAATAGATGACGATAAATGCGATTCAAAGAAATACTTACCGAGAAGTAAGTGGAAAGCTGTAGTCTTATCTTTGGCCGAATATGTGTCGGGTATGAGCTCATTAAACTGAATATATTCCTTCACAATAAAGCCTCTAATAGACCCAAAATGTCGGCATTTGTCAAAGATATAGCTTGCGAAGTCCCGCTTGAGCTAATAGTAAAAATAATATTTTCATTAAATATTAAGTAATTCCTTTGTAATTACAGCTCATAATTAAGCTTGAGATAACAACGTGCTAAGTCTCGTAAAAAAGAACTATGCGAAATTCTTAGGATAAAACAAGCAGTGAAGATTTTCTGCTTTCTTCGAATAATCTTTCAATTTCTTCAATTAATAATTTTTGTTTCTTTCAAGTATCTGTATAAAAGTTGTTACGTCAAGAATTTTTTGACAAAAAAAGAAAATTTCCAAGTACCAAACAGACGATTCCAAAATGATGTGATCATTTTCCAAATGTTTTCTCTCCATTAAATTTGTTATATCTTCTAACGGTTCATCAGTCTCATTCATATCTGTTATTTTTTTCTGATCGTGCTTGCGTTTAGTGATACTGAAATGATTTAATGATACTGAAACGATTTAATTTAATAAATAGTATTAAGAAATTTGAAAACATTGAAAAGATATTAAAGAAATATTGAAACATTGAAGGGGCATCAAAAGATTTAGAAGACATTAATGTCTCCTTATTCATTACATTATCACAATTTATCTTTACAAATATATATTTTTATAACTGAAATGTCATATTTTACTATTGATTTGATTGCTAGTACACACCTATATAGATTTTAATACTCTTCGGCGTTGTAGCTTTTCATTAAGCTTATTTTTAATAAGTAACATTTTTTCTCACTTTTGATATTCAAGAGAAGAAAAACGTGAAATGTTATCAACATATTTTTATATTTCATATTTATTTATAGTGTTATATTTTTTATATTTTTTCCACAATTTTATTGATTAACTGTGATGCATATTACACA